>JAVKPL010001441.1:0-16429 GCA_032173675.1 Gastrolobium villosum | reverse complement strand
ACTATGATCATGGGTTTATTTTGCTTAAAGTTGATGTCTTGACCATGTTTAATGAGTAAACAAGAGGGTATAAGGTATATGAACCTAAAATGAACTAAAGATGCATGCTTTAACGTGTACATGTGTTAAAAGTTGGACCTTTGGGATGGATATTCACGAAATGCAGAAACTGCATTCTGTCGTGAGATATCCGGATATTCGTCGAACAGATATCCGGATATCAGTATCCGGATATGGTATCCGGATATTGATATCCGGATATGGGATTGGGTATCCGGATATGACATATCCGGATATGTCCAGTGTGATATCCGGATATGGCATATCCGGATATGGTCTTCATGATATCCGGATATCCTGGGTTCTGCGCAGACAGTAGCTTCACTGTATGAACAGTAAGCTATGGGGTGTGTGTGGACCCTAGTTTAAGGAAGTTGAACTTCTGTAATAAAAGGAACTAAGTCAGAATCACATGATTAAGGGCTTATGGCTTTGTTGGAAGCCTTGAGACGTAAAACGTAAAGGAAAGACGTAGTCTTTAAGTTGTATGCATGTTGTGCATTAATATTGACTTGATAAATGGTCCATATCAGATTGTGATACTGCTGGTTGAGGACTAGTGAGTGGTTGGACTCTTGGTTTGGATAGCTAGCTTGCAAGGTAAGCTTTCGTGTCCTCGGTTTAGCCATTTTGATGTTCCACCATGTCCCATGGGGATGGGTTTATGCATGCTGTGTTACATGCTTTGAATATTTTGAAATGCTGTTGAGCTGTTTATATGTAATGAGCTATTATGATATGCATGTGGTGTCCACCTAGACGGCAATCCTGAGTATGTAGTACATACAAGATGGAGAAGCATGTGGGTGAGGTGCAGGTAGTATCCATGTACTCATGTAGGCATAGACGTATTCCTACATTTCTCTGGCCAGTAGATTTGAAAGCACACATGACATGATTAATTGCTGCATCGCATGATTTTAGAACTTATACTGTAATACTGTTTTTAGAACTTATATTACACATGTAAGTGAGCTTGGGGTGGAGACTCCTTGAGGACCCCTTGTCTTACTGAGATTTCTTGTTAGAGATCTCACCCCACGTTAATTGTTATGCTATTTCTACTGTTGTTTATGTTTTCTGCTTTAATTATGCTAAGTTTATGTTGAGACTATTTGTGGGCATTGTTGCCTTATTTGGTGAGCATGGGGTTTGTCCATGCCACATGATTGTTATCGTCTTTTTATGTTGATGTTGTAATTAAAGTATCAGGATTTTGACCCAGGCTACTTGTGTAGACCTGTGGCTTTAGATACTCACTTATATTTATGTACGAGGTATTCAGTTAGATGTCTTGCAATTTACATACATGCAGTATTTTTATGAAAATGTTTAAGTAATCAAGTTGGCTAAGTTAATGACGTCATAATTGAATTAAAGAAAAAGTTATTCCGCATTTTAATTAAGCGTGGCTTAATACGATAGTGTGTTAACAGACCGGGTTAACACGGGCTGTTACAGAAAACTCCCATTTGAAGTACCGGCAGATGCTTTCAAACACCCTAACAAACGCCCAAGCGTTCGGGTGCAACTGGGAGGGAGCTACTTGCAAATGGGATAAGACTCCCATCTCAAAGTCGGTAAGAGGAAACCTCACTTTTTGGTCGGTAAAATGGGTTTTGTAAACCATAAACCGCCATAAAGACTTCCTGGCGTCACTAGGTGCATCGCAAACCCGGCGGTCACTTGACACCGCATATGGCTGCCATTTGTCTTCACTCGCGGCATCCTCAGTAATCATAAACGCCGTATCAGTTTGGTAATGGCGAGCTAGAACGTCCTTATCAGCATAACATGAGGAGGACGCCATAATATCTGGGTCTACCCATTCCCACGCCTCGAGGCGATTGTCTGACTGAATGATCTCCATCAGTCAATTTAAATCCTACCTGGAGTAATAAACGGGTTGTCAATCGGCAGATGGACCCCAAATCAAGAGGATGGCTAAAAAGAGAAAAGAATTTCGCTCTCGCCCTTCTACCCTACCCCCACAAACGCCAGCACTTACATCAATTATTACAAGAAAATGACTGTATTTACTTACCATCAGTGTCAGAATTATCGGAAGAACTCGAAGCATAAAAATCTGAGAAGCTTAATGAAGAAGGCCACCAAGCAGGTGGTATCTTATAAAGCTCCAAGTCTTCGTATATGGCGTCCCATACACCATACCGGACAAGACGCCCATCTTCTGGATGTAACCTACCCAATCGGTTATCCGTAGACTCATCATATTTACGGCGATGGAAGGACGTGGGAATTGGTGGTATATACCCCTTTGAGGTGCTCAGAGCAAGTGTGAGATTAGAAGGCGGATTGGAAGGCTTATAGTAAGTTTCAAGGGGGCGATGTTGTGGGAGCTGATTTATAGAAGACAAAGGGCGAATAAGTCGCCCTGCGCCAAATGAAGAGCGCCGAGAAGTTCGGCGACGAGGACGACTACCTCGCCCATTCGAAGGAGCGGAAAGACCCGAACGACGACGACGAGAAGGCCGAGCCCTGACCCCCTCTTGGGAACTCCGTGGCTGCCGCCGCCTAGATCTGCTAGGACGATGCCCACCAGAGCCAGATGCCTCTCCCAGATAAGGTACTACAGGTCCTAAAGCCCTTTCCGGTAAGAGATTCTGAATCTCTTCCTCAGAAAACCCCAATAGTTCAGGAATTTTGCCGTGGGGCAATGACTCTACCCCAGGGACCAAAGAATGAGAAGAAGAGAAGAGACCACTAACTCCAACCGGACAACCTTCGACTGATTCGAAGGCTTCCTCAAACTCTTCCTTAATTTCAACCTCTGGTAAAACCAACCCAGGGATACTCATACCTAAAACCCTATGGTACCCAGAACACACAAGAAAAGAAGGAAAGATTTACAAGAAATTAAAAAGGGTAGGATACTATACCTGAAGATTACGCACAAGTCTCAGAAAATTGCAGAAAGGTTGATCGGAAGACACAATGACGAAAGTTCGAAGTTTCAGAGAGGGAAATGTTCAAAAGAGGCTGTGGCCCCCTTTTTAAAGAAGACGGGCTGCGACTCTTCGTTCGCTGACGTTTGGTATCCGACCGTTGGATGATGGGTCAAGAATGATCGGCGGTCGTGATAAGCTACTTTACCCCAAACCGTCTGATGTGAGCAACGTATCAGGATGAACGGACACGATGAAGGACCAGATGGTAATTTCGGGTCTGACGTAAGTCACATCACTTCAATGCGCTGTGTCTACGCAAGTAGCCTGCGGTGATTACAGAGGCGTCATAATTACTATCACGAGAATCGAAGAGGCACGACAGAAGGGCAAAACCCAAAATGCCTCTGAAAAAGAAACCAAAAACGGTTCGTGTAACGCCCAAATTCTATCTCGGCAGTTTATAGCATTAAAACACACTCGTCCTACACAGAAAGGCGAAATCTTATCAGCAAACGCCATACACCGTCTACACAGCCCTTCGAAGTGGCCAATCGCCCAGCAGGGCCCAAACGCTACAACAAAACTCAATCGCCACGATTGGCCTTATTAGCCATAACAGGCCAGGTAACGCCCAATTGAAGGACCATAACAGGCCAGCAGGTAACCCTAGGGTTTCCCAGCGCATTGAAGGACCAACCGCCTCTGGATGGCCCAACCGCCACAGTAGGACCCAATCGCCCAGCAGGGCCCCACCGCCACCGAAGGACCCAATCGCCCAGAAGGGCCCAAACGCCACAGCAAAACCCAATCGCCACGATTGGCCTTATTAGCCATAACAGGCCAGGTAACGCCCAATTGACTCTAACTTGGCACCATCCTACGCATGCTACCAAGCTGGGGGCTCCTGTTCTGGATGACCCAACCGCCACAGAGGGGCCCAATCGCCCCAGCGGGGCCCAAACCCCACGGCAAGGCCCAATCGCCACGATTGGCCCTATAAGCCATAACAGGCCAACTATCTAGCGGCCCAACTTCGCAGGCCCAAACCCCCGTTGAGCTCCACGTTAGCCCTAAGGGCTGACGTGGACCTGCACGCCCACCAAGGATGCAGCACACCCCAGAGATACACCAAAATATCTTACCTTGGGACATTAACCACCAAAGGCAATCGCCACAGGTATCACAAAGGGAAACTCTCCCTTTGCCCAACGCTGGCCTCGCCAGTAGCAGGGGGTGCAGCGCTGCCACGGCGTCAGCGCCTAAACCGCCCAACACTGCTATCATGGGAGCATACCCCAAGGAGAGTTGACCTTCCCCCTGATCTAACCATACTATGACAATATAAATAGCCCCCAGAGGGTACAACAGAAAGCATGTTATGTATCGTTATTTGCCTATTACTTGAATTCTCTTATAGCTTATACTTGAGTTGATTACCTGCTTATACTTGGGATCATATCACGTGGCCTGGTCTTTACCAAAGCCATAGGTATCGCCCATACAGTGATCATACACCCTATAAGGGAACATAGTGGGCTTATAGATTCCTTCAGTACATTACCCAAGCCCAACTTTTACAGGGTTACTTCTAAAGATGGAATGTGTGACCACATGACTCATAAAGCATTCAGCGAAAACATAAACAGATACAACTGAAAACCCCAGCTAAAAACTTCAACTTTTTTATCCAAGCATCCACTCAGCAGCTATATCTTTCCACGTTCAAACATGAAATCAACTCTCTACTCCTTTTTATATATAGGATAACACCACAACTTTCTTATGGGCCATATTCAAAGTTCTCATGTTTTTCTAAATGACTTCAATTTTATACCATAACAAGTACTCCACCAACAATCCATATCTATGTTTGAAGGAAGTTGTATGCAAAACTAATTTGTACTTTATCATCTTATTCTTCCCTCTTATTTTTAAGATGCCCCGGCCCAAGGCGTTTTATGTTGACTGTAATCAGCAATGAATTTTTAAAGGGAATGTAATATTTAGTAGACGTATTAGAACAGAACACGACATATATAGCATATGCATTATATGTTCGGTGCATTTTAAAAGTAAAACAAAATAAGACATAAGACTGAAAAGTGGTACATTTTGGTTTCACTGAAAGGAATGGAATCAAGAACAACATAATAGAACAGATTCGTACAATTCCATTCCATTATGTCCACCAAAACATTACTGAAATAAATATTAGGTGTCCGAGAGTATAAAACTGGGGATGTTGTTTGGGCAACAACTACTAGAGGTAATAATTTTTTTCTTTTACAGTTTATTCTATTTAAAATATAAAAACAGATTGGTTTACTTGACATTGATTTTTCTTTTAAATGAAAGGGCTAGAGCCCAAAACAGAACAAGCAAAACAAAAAAATAATCTACCACCAAGGCACGTTCCCTCCCAACATAAGAGAGGTCAGCTAAATACTGCAACTAAATTCGAAGGGGAGGATCCCCCATATAACCTTTTTGACTCCCTCTTTGGCATCAAGAATATAATTAGTCATTCAATCTGCTTACGTGTTGCCTTCTTTATAGATATGACTAAATTTGTTCCTCCAATCTTTTTGTAACCATGTTCGTATTTGAGTGATCAGATGACCTTCATGAACTGTTGCACCACACTTGGTGAGCACAAAGATAGCATATTTTGAATCACTTTCAATATCAATATGACGGAAACCTTTACTCCAGGCAAGCTCCAATCTACAAAGGAGCACCTCTAATCTCTCTCCCATCACCAAGTTCCCAAACAAGCAACCCCTCTAATCTCTTCCAAATTCTACACATATTCTTCCATAGGTTGGAATCTCCACTTTGCTCCACAAAAGTCATCCCCCTTCTGCTATTAGACACATACTTAGCTTTAAGTACTTGAACCCACAACTGATCGTGATCAGATATCATTTTCCACGCCCTTTTAGCTAAAAAACATTGTTCATTACATCAAATCTCTTCAAACCTAACCCACCAAGCCTCTTACGTAAGGTGATGATGTTACAATTAATTAAGTGATCTCTTCCGACTCCATCCTTATCCCCTTAAATGAAGTCTATCTAGATTCTTTTAATGTCTTTACAAACATAAACAGGTAATTTACAACTCTGCATTTGAAAGTATGGAATAACTGCCATAGCAGATTGGGTCAATGTGATACGGCCAGCTTGGATAAGCAATACATGTTCCAGTTGTTTAACTTTGCCTTGACGTTCGTCACAATGATAGCATATAGGTGTAACACCCCACATTTTTAACAATTTATAATAACATAAAATTTCTAAAATCATGAATAACTGTGAAATTTAAATTAACCAAATTTGGAAAATGTTACCGCCGCACTTGTACTATGGACAAGTGCAAGGCTACATTTATTACTTTAAAATAAAACCAAAGACTAAAGTTTAACTAAAGGAAATATGACTTATGCATTTATTAAATCTCATAAAATTTCTACACTTAGGAACTAGCTTGAAATATCTGAGTTGTTATCCTCACTGCCCACAGCTAGCCATATCCTTTGCAACCTGTTTCACTGAAAACCTGCTCCCCCGTAAGACCATTGCAGCCAAACAAACACAAACAGTTAGCAAAGCTGGTAATCTCAATCCAATATACAAAAATAAAAATCATAATAATCAAATCAAGTAATATAACTCAAAAACCCAAATCAAGTATCAACTCGTTATTAATTATATTAATCTTTATTTAGTTTATTTAGTGTATTTAGTGGGAAGAGAACCATGGTAGACCCGGGAAACCTTGTTGCCAGTCTACCCGTGACCCGAGAAACCCTGTTGCCAGCCACGTATAATCAAAATTGGCCATATCAAAATATCAAATCCTAGTGTGCACACCTCTTCCCAAATTGCTACTAGTACCCCAAGAAACCCTGTTGCCAAATATCACTTTGGGTAAAACGGAAACATCATTGTCACATCAAATAAATATCAAAGACATAAAGCCCAAAAGTTGTGTTCATCACTTTCAGAGGTACCATCCCAAAAGCTATATTCCCACTATTATTTATTACAATAAGACACAATCAATAAAATTCAATCTTGTCACAATTCTTATAATTGGAAAATCTCCTCAAATGTTTTTCATAATTTCCACATCAATTTAATCAAGAGTATAATTTTCAAATTCAAATTTTCAAGAATATCATAATTTCCAAATCTATTATCCAAGAATATCATAATTTTCATATTCAACATCTACCAGCGTAAAACCTAAATCCAATCATCATATCATAATTTTCCAAATCATAATTCAAATATTCACATATATTAGAGTAAAGCCAAAATCCAATAATTAATCCAATTAATTTCTAGAGGTTAAAATAATTTAATTTAAATACCCTAAGTTTTACATATATTATATAAAAGCATCCTGAAATTCCCCAAGAATTAAGATTACATTTAGCAAATTTAATATAAGATTATCCTACAATTACCTCCTAGAGGATTACGCATACCAAATTTTATCTAAAACTAAGGATCAGGATTACATTAGACAAAATTTCTTATAAAATTTAATCTATTATTTCTGAAGCATTAGGATTATACCAAACAAAATTCATATAAAACTGACCTAGGAGCACCTAGGGATTAGGATTACCTGGTCTCCGTGTTTGATGACTTATAGGAGGAAAAGCGATTAGAGAAGAGAAGCACAGTCGGAAGCCAGAAAAATAATAACAAGATAAAAATTAGAAATACGAAGAAATAGAAGAAGAGGAGAAGATTGAGAAACGTTGATAATTGAAAGTGACTTGATTTGGTTAGATTAAACCCCTATTTATAGCTGAAGTTTTGTAACTGAGATGTTAATTACGGTAATATCAAAAGTCATCATACTTATTTCAATTATTGAAACTGCAAGTAATATCAATGGTCATCATAATTACGTTAATTATCCTTAATATATTTTAACATTCACATTTAAATAAAAATAACTATTCATATTACCAATTAAATGATAACCAGTAACATTCAATGTCAACAAAATATATCAATGTTTATAACACCAGTTTATGCTAAGCCCAACATGTCTGACATGATATAATTATACACATAAGGGTACACAATATTATCATTATTATTATTATTATTTTTCTTAGGTTATCACAATAGTTCTTTGCTAACTCTCTCATATTGCATCATCGATCCAAGCTAACGTCCAATGTTTTTGACTCTCTTGAACCCACTTTTTTGTACAATCTTACCTATAAGATCCTCTCTAGTATTTTTCGAAAAGAAAATGGATGTTTTCTCCACACTCAATTTTTGATACATATGGGTAATTAGTATGTTGTTAGACAAGTGAGAGAAATTAGGGAGTGACTTGGAAGGTTGTTATAGCTTATATGGTTGTTATAATTGATAGCTAATAGGATTTTATTGTTAGAATCTGTTGTGTGAGTGTGTGATTGAAAATGTCTATTTACCTTGTGAGCATTTTTCTGTTTTAGGAGAGAGAGTATGACTATATAAGAGTGTAATTTCTCTATCAATATTAACAAAGAAGTATTTTCAGAACCTTTTAGTTAAGGAGGAATTCTCCCCTCGAAGTGAGAAAGTCTAAGTCTTATCAATTGACGCTTTCATTGAGTCTTTCTTTTCTTCTTTTCACCACGTGTTCATCTTTCATCTCAACCTCCATCAAAGATGCTCAGCAGCAAGCCGTTCAATCTATTTTTGCGGATATGAAATCTGGTTTTGCATCGATGACCGCCACATGCGAGAATGTGACAAGCATGCTCCAGAAATTAATCCATGAGTTGTATGTAGAAAATGCAGCTATCAAGATTCAAAAGGCTTTCCACAAATATTCATCCCAGCGGGAGGTTGCAACACTTGAACTTACTTTGGCCACTCACCTACAAAAGATGGATCCAAAAATTCAAGAGGCATATCAACTGGATCCAATCGACACATGCCTTGCACCCACAGTGTCAATCCCAAATTGTCCATCGACGGTGCTACCTCAAAAATTGGATCTCGAAGTAGAAATTCTACCTGTGGTCGGTGGAATCTTCCATTTACGTGCATCTATTATAGCAGACGCTGTGCCTCCATTTGACACGGGTGACTATGGTTCACTAGGTATTAATCTCAAGGCTCCATTTGCTATAGCGCCACAACAACGCTTCAGCCAGGTCCAGTGCATTATTAATTTGGAATCTAATGATGTGTTCAAGGCGCAACACTGTGTGCGTCCATTACTTTCACTCTCTGTCTCATTTGGTTTGGCTAATGATGTCACACTCTTTCATGAAAAAATTCAGTTGCTAACCATTGCCCTGGATGTGTTTGTTAAAATGCCTCTAAAAATTTTTGTCGGTTGGAATTTTGTGTGGCATCCTGGTGGAAGGATTTTTGTTTTTGCAGTTATACTTCTTATTGTTGTTACAACCACAAACGGTTTTCTTCAGTGTCGAGAGCTAAATGAAAAAAAGAGAAATATACGCCTGGCGATTGTTAAAGGAAGTAGAAAGGTTAAGATCTCAATAAATGATATTGTTGTAGGGGATGAGATACCTTTTAATATTGGTAACCAGGTTCCTGCTTATGGAATATGCTTTGTGATTATTGGAATGGTTCCATATAAGCTTCTTGGAGAAGATGCTAAGGGTTTGAAATTTGTTTATGTTCTGATTAGTATAGCAACCTCTTTGAGAGCGATTCTGAAATCTATTTGTTCTCACAAGGAAGGGCATCAGACTTTGTGTGAATATGGGGATACCGTGCATATGATGATGTTTGAACTTATTCAGGTAGTAATGTCTTTCATATCAGATTTCCACAACATGGCATGGGTTTCTGTTGTTGCAGCCATAATGTCCTTTACATACTCATCTATTGGATTAGGACTTGGCATTAAAAAAGTATTAGAAAATGGAAGAATTATGGGGCGTGTAACTAAGAGTATCGGCTTCAAATATCACTGACAAGTTAAGGTTAGTCTTCCAAGCACTTGGTGATATTGCATTTGCCTTTCCATACACAGTTATCCTCATTGAGATACACGGCACTCTAGAGTCTCCTCCACTAGGAAACAAGACCATGAAAAAAACCTCCTTGATTGTTGTCTTCATTACAACATTTTTCTACATCTGTTGTGCATGCTTTGGATATGCAGCCTTTGGAAATCAAACACCGGGAAACTTCTTGACTGAGTTTGGATTTTACGGACCTTATTAGCTCATTGATTTTCTTCAATTGGTTGGCGGATATCAAATTTATAGTCAGCCCACATATAGTGTTGTTGATAGATGGTGTTCAAGAAATTACCCCAACAGTGGCTTTGTTGATAATTTCTACCGAGTGCATCTGCCTTTGTTACCTTCTTTTCGGCTAAACATGTTCAGGATATACTTTCAAACAGCCTTCAGCTTTTGGCCAGCTATATATTTCCCTGTAGAGTTGTATTTTGTGCAGAAGAAATTTGAAACTTGGTCTACAAAATGGATTGTGACATTCTTCCTAATGCAAAAATATACTAACGTTGATGAAAATGTTGCTTTCTCTGTAGCAATTGAAGCTGTTGTGATAAGTTGGGCTAACTACATTGTGGTATTTGGAGCATTAAAAGGAATAACGAGGGTGTTTGCCTGGTATGTTTACATGCAGAATCTTGGCAAGTTTACCTATCCACCTTGAGGACAAGGTGGTTGTTAAGGGGTATGGAATGATACATATGGGTAATTAATATGTTGTTAGACAAGTGAGAGAAATTAGGGAGTGACTTGGAAGGTTGTTATAGCTTATATGGTTGTTATAATTGATAGCTAATAGGATTTTATTGTTAGAATCTGTTGTGTGAGTGTGTGAGTGTGAGCATTTTTCTGTTTTAAGAGAGAGAGTATGACTATATAGGAGTGTAATTTCTCTATCAATATTAACAAAGAAGTATTTTCAGAACCTTTTGGTTAAGGAGGAATTCTCCCCTCGAAGTGAGAAAGTTTAAGTCTTATCAGTTTTTGACCCTAAACTTCCTTAAATAAATTAAGACACTTCATGAGAATATTAATGTGGTCCTCCGAAGCCTCCATGAAAATCATGAGAACGTCTGCAAGAGCTAAATGTGAAATTTCGGGCCCTTCTTTCCGAGCATGTTTCCCTTTCCAGATACCTCCATCAATGGCAATGGAAATTATATGTGCCAATTTTTCCATTGCAATCACAAACAAGTATGGTGATAGTGGATCACCTTAGCGGATTCCTCTAGATGGCTTAAAATCAATAGTCTTACCGCCGTTCCAAAGCATATTTATCTTTGACATTGATTAGTTAAAGCATTAAACTATATGAAGAAAATTAATTAATTTGTTTGATTGTGTTTTTGTTTTTATTTTTTTTTTCTTCCTAAAATTGTTTTATAGAATAATTGTGAAAACACGTGTTTTATGTGTTTTTTGTTTTGTTTTGAAAGTTAAAAGTCAAAACACAAAATAAAAATAATTCAGACATATTCTTTAAATTCGATTCTAAAAAAAAGTTACAATTTTTTTATTTACAAAATAGACCTTATCAAATGAATTTTTTTATTTTGAAAACCAAAAAACTATTTTTTAAAACAAAATTCAAACATGGCCTCGATCTCCTAAACTTCCCTCTTATGTAGTCATAATTTTTACCGTCAAACTAATAGTACCTACGTACCATTTTGTAGTTTAAATATGTTATGTAATATTTGAAATTGAATCCAAAGAGAAAGCTCAAAAGTGATGCCTTTCTCGTTTCTGAAATAGGAAATAACCCCATGTCTCTTCACCCGGCAATAGGAACGTATGATTTGCTAGCTACAATTGTGAAAGCCATTTCTAACCGAATGTCACGATGATGTTGCTATAAAGATTAAAAAATGGAAATGGAAAAGAAAAGTAGAAAACTATTCAACTGGATATAAAGAAACACAATTTTTTTTTTTGAAATGGGAGTGGCGTTTTACAGTCCCTAAGATAAAAAAAAAATTGGAAGGAAAAGGGGACAAAATAAGCTTGTCCAAAGCTACCATCCACATACATGATTAGATTCTTCACTTCTGATTGATCCAGTGCTTATGACCAGGAGCCCATTTTGGACATTTAGGACTGAAATAGTTTGATGTTACCCTTGAGTTTAAAAGCTCCACAACAGGGGCAAATTTCACACATCTTGGGGTCTTGTATTGGTTTATCGATGCCCCTAAGCTAATGGCATAGTCCATGAGCTTGTCAAAGGTACCTTTTTCCACAATCTTGATCTCAAGTGGCCCTATTGATTTGTCTGAGACACGGCCTTGGCGGTACACACTGTTTAATGATTCCTCAATGGTTAAGCAACAATCCTCATACACACATGCAGGAACAAGTGTTGTTCCATTGAGGGTAAGCTCCCAGTACAACACGTAGTGCCCTGGGATTGTTGTTGTATCTGCATAACTAGTGTACTCAGCCACATCTGCATCAAAGGGCATCAAGTGTGTCCTAGCATTCTTCATTGCGTTCAGAAGCTCAACTTCATCTGTTTTGTCAGAATCTATACTCAGGACAACATTTTTTCTGCAAACGAAGTTAAACTGAGGAGCCTTGTTCTTGAATCCAGCCACCCTTAACACATCACCAACTCTATACCTATAAAGTCCTGAAATTGTCACACAGTACTCATATTCATTAGTAAACCCAAGATTCCAAGCTCCAATCTTGTGTGTTTATTAAAACCATATTATAACAATTTATTATCATTCAGAAACTCACCAGCATAAGTTGTAATTACAAGCTCATATTCTTGGCCAAGCTTGACATCAACAAGATCCACCAAATCTTGATGCTCTTTCTCATTGAGAGAACCAGTGACCTCATTGCTTCTGTTAACTGGTAAGAATTCATAGTAGCACATGGTGGGGATAAGGGTGTAAGAAACTTCGCTGGGTTTGCAAAGAGGGTTGAGGTTGACACCAAAGTAGCATTCACTTGAACCGTAAATTGTGCACGCGAGTGGGAGGCCATTGCTATAGTAATCCAACGTTGGAATGTACTGAGACATTGTCCCAGTCACAATAACATCCACATATTTTGTGTTTGGCCACAACCTCTTTATGATACCTTGCCAGGAACTCTTGCTACACTCGACTTGGATAAAATCTGCAAGCTTTGGGTCAGGTTTGAGGATCTTCATGACAGCTTCTCTAACTGAGGTGTCAGTGACTAAGGGGTTGATGGTTCCTATTCTAATATCATCACAAAAGAGGGTCCAATGTTGCTCAAGGAAGTGAATGGCACGAATGAAGCCAGAGGCAAATATAGTCCCCACCCGGAGCACCTCTTTGTTTTGGCAAAGACCACAAAGCAATTGGGAATACATGCTTTGGTATGAATCAGGACAAAGGACAGTCTCATTTGGGCTTGTGTAGTTTGTGTATGGGTCATAGGGTCTGTCTCTTAATTGGGACCTCTTGTATAAGCTTGTGAGAACTGGGCGAGCCACAATCCCACAAGGTGTTTTGGATTCACTCTTTACAAACATTAGGTACATTCCTTTGCCTTTTTCTAGGTCAGGAACAAACTGGCTCATTATAGGCATCAAAAGACTAGACAGTAAAAACCTTCCCCCAAACTCTTCTTCAATCACGGGCATCAACTTTCTTTCTCCCCCAGATGTCCCAGAGCTACAAAATCCGAATTTAGCCAAACCATATATCCAACATAAAATGAAATAACAAATATATGGTAAATCTCGATACATAAGGTTTCCAAATTTGTGAGTACAAAGTCATGAGGGTTAATTATATACTACGTTAGTCTTGCATTTTTTTCTCAAAAAGTGTTGGGCATGGGGAATATAATTCAAATAAGTTGGACATAATTTATGTGGAGTGAATCAAGATAAATCGGCATGTAAATATTTTCTCTTCCATTTCCTCTTTTCTATTTTGCGATTCATGTTTGTGTGTATCGTTCCAACAAAAAGACTATTTAGATCAGAATCCATGACCTTTGGATCACAAGAATCAATCTTAACCTCAGTTTAGTATTTTTGCATAAAAAAAAAAAAAACTATGTTCCAGACTGGAATCCGTGGTGCTGCAAAAAGAAAATTTTCCAAACTGGAATCAAGTGAAGGCTCATCCTCAAAATATCAAAAATATAAAAAAATAAAAAAATATATGATCTTTCCACCGAGACGAAAACCAAACAATAAAAAAAAATAAAAATAATAAGAGTTTTGACATTAAAATTAAGGGCACCTAGTAAGAAACTCTGAGATGGGCTTTGAGGTGAGGATTGGAGAAGTGTCACCATTGGCGATGCGGTTAATGTCCGGTTGTACATCCTCGTAGGTTATGACAGGCACAAGTTTCTTGAAGGTCTCACGGTCTGAGTGGCCATCGAGACCATGTCGTTGCAAGTACTCAACTTTTGCATTGAGGGAGAGGATTTCAGCGAGGGTGCTCTTCTGGACTTCATCAGCATTAGCAGTAACATCCTCTATGAAGTCAAGAAGTTTCTTGTTCTTCTCTGAGAGTTCATAGTCTATGCTGGACTCTCTAGGAACCTCTGACATCATCATGATGCTTTGTGATGTTAAAGACAAAGAACTCAAGTATGGGTTTATAGAGAGAGAGAGAGAGAGAGAGAGAGAGAGAGAGAGAGAGAGAGAGAGAGAGAGAGATTAAGGTGAACACGGATAGAAAGAATAAGAACTCAGGTATGGGTTTATAGTTATTGTTTAGAAAGGAATGAAAAAGTGGTATATATAGAGAGGCACATGTCAAGCTGGGTTGGCGTAAGAGTAAGGACCATGAAGTCAATACACATAAGAGTAGAGATTGGAATCGGATTTGCATCCCTTTATCACTTTCGTTTTCCTCTTTTACTAAAAAAATAGTTAATCTTTTATATTTTATTTGTTTTACTTAAACAACTTTTGTATCTATCTTTGAAGCACATGTTTTAGTAGTCGTTATTGTTTTATTAAAAGTAGGTAAAAAGGGACTAATATGAAATTTTTAAAGGAGTGGGTAAATTAAACGTTTAGTTAGCCGAATTAATTTCCTTTATCTTTAATAAGTGATAGGAAAAAGTTCGAAAAAGTCCACTTCTAACACCATTAAATTTTTAGCAAATATGACAATTTTGACCCAGTTAGCACTGAAAAACACCACATGTGAGATAAGTAATTAAAAATAGAAGCACATGGGGATAAATTAATAAAAACAAAACAAACACAAAGGGTAAGATTAAAAAAAACACAGGGTATTGGGACGAGGTCCTCAAACAGTTCATACGGAAGCAGTTTATTAATCGGCAACACGAGCTTACTGCTTGGCACTCAAATATATGCACTGGTTGTCCAATACAAGAAAACAGTCTGAAGTCAAGGATTATCGCTCACCACTCTGATATTGGGACCGGTCGGCCAATACAAGAAAGGGCAATGTTTTTCTCATCTTATTGAAGAAGAGGGAATTCTCCTACATACTCAAATTCATGATGGGACTCACACATAAAAATAAAAGAAAATAAAAAAAATTATTGCATACAAAACGGATTCTCACTAACATGAGAATAGAACTCTCCTATAACATAAGAATTCTATTTCGCTACAAGAAATCGGTCTAATCGATCGGTCAAAAACACAGAAAGAAAAAAAATCCCAAACATGAGAAATGGAGAAAAAAACACAACAAATTTTAATATAAAAAATCTCTCCAAAGACAGAGGAATAAAAATCATATGACATTAATTCAGAAAAACTTCCACAATGAAATAATAAAATTACAAATGATTAAAATTCCCTAGTCACACTATAGATATATTCAAATTTCACCAATAATATGGTTACAAAGTTATTCTCCAAAGAAGTCTGGCACTCAAATTTTGTCTTGCTAACGAGGTTTTTTTGTGTTTATAAAATGAGGAGAAACCTATATCTTCTTCTAAAATTTTATTGTTCAAGATATTGAGCCATAATGTAGTGCCGGTTCCACCCCATGTGCTGCCTCAAACCTCTCTGTCTCTGTCATACTTACTCGTACATGTCTATTATTTATGTCAATTTATATTTGTGTATAAACATATTTTTCTATATTTAGTTTAATATAAACAGTGCGTTACAGTATCTAATAGGAGAGAGCATACACATGCTGTTATTCCCTTTAGCCAGAGGAGGAGCCAGAATTGTTAATGAAGGGGGGCGAAATTTTTTTATATATATACCAACATGAAATAAACACTCAGAAATTTAATACCACTGAATCTAGATTTTGTCCACTCAATTTTTCATCCAAGAAATTTCAAGTTTATTGAATAAAACACGAGTAGCCATTAGAATTGATCTCGCGAGGGATTTTGGTAGGTTAGATGATGTATTTAATTCTCACTTGTATTCAAAAAAATGATCAAAATGATGTTTAAAAAAAAGTAAGAAATATAAATTTTAGTACCATATGCTCTTGTT